>OX457045.1:31808172-31825672 GCA_949752735.1 Lumbricus terrestris | reverse complement strand
AGAACTTTGAAGTGGATTCGCTCTGGGATTTTCAACCAGTGAAGTGATTTGAGGATGGGGTGATGTGATGATGTCAGGGTGTTCTGGTGACGGCTCTAGCTAGAGAATTTTGAATGAGTTGGAGGCGCTTAAGTTGTGAGGAGTCAAGGCTTAAGAACAGAGAGTTGCAATAGTCAAGTTTTGAGTGGACGATGGACGTCGCAATGGTAGAGGCAGTTTTGAAATCGAGCATGGGTCGGATGCGACGGAGGTCCCGGATGTGCATTAAGCAGGAACGCGATAGGTTGGAGATGTGGTTAGAGAAGGAGAGATGCGAATCAAACATTACACCAAGATTGCGGACAGGAGCATCAGAAGTAAAGGTAAGAGACGAAGAGTTAGTCGATAGGTGTATTGAAGGGTCTGGGATTTTCTTGATTTGGTCAGGAAGTCCAAGAATGATGAACTCTGTTTTGGAGGGGTTGAGGCAGAGGAGGTTGGAAGACATCCATTTAGAGATTAGATTGACCACATTGAGAAGTTGAGCAATGGAGGTGGAAAAAGAGCCTGGGGAGAAGGAAATGAAGAGTTGAGTGTCGTCTGCGTAGAGATGGTGGTCAACAGACGAGGATTTTATGAGATGGCTTAAAGGAGTGGTGTAGAGAATGAAGAGCAACGGACCAAGGACGGAGCCTTGTGGAACGCCACAAGATAGTGGAAGGGGTTGTGAACAGTGACTGGAGGCTTTAACAGAGAAGGATCTGGAAGAGAGATATGACTGGAACCAAAGTAGAGCAGTGCCAGAGACGCCAAAAGAAGAAGAGAGACGGTTAAGAAGAAGATTGTGATCGATGGTGTCGAATGCAGCGGAGATGTCGAGGAGGCAGAGGCAGGAGACTTGTTGATGACTGACGGCAGAAACCAGTTTATTATACAGAGAGACAAGTAGAGTTTCTGTGGAGTGATGTTTAGTGAAGCCTGATTGGTGGGGGTTGAGGAGTGAGTTGGAGGAGAGGTAATCGTTTAGCCGGGAAAGGACAATTCGTTCAGTTAATTTAGATAGAAAAGAAAGGTTGGAGATGGGTCGGTAATTTGATAGGTTTTCCTTGTCAAGATTTGATTTTTTCAGAAGAGGAGTGACGAGAGATTGCTTGAAGACCATTGGGAAATTGCCAGTGGAGAGTGAAAGATTGATAATTTTAGTGATTATAGGAATGAGGACGGAAGCGCAGTCTTTTAGGAGAGCAGTTGGGATAGGATCCAATTCACACTGTTTGCTTGGAAGAGAATTTAACAGGAGTGACACTTCAGCTTCAGAGGCGGGGTTGAGAATTGGAAGCGATGACTGAGAGACAGGAGGAGTAGGATTTGGAAACGGAGATGCATCGGTGTTGGAGGATTGTGAATCAAGGAGGGACTGCAGTGTGAAGCGAAGGGAGGAGACTTTATCCGAGAAGAATGAACAGAATGTATCGGCCATAGAGGGGGCTGGAATGGAGCTTGGCAGTGGAGAGGGAGATTTGCGATGAAGGAGAGAGTTGACAGCTCTCCAGAGATGGCGAGGGTTGGAGGAGCTGGAGTGAATAAGTGAGGAGTAATATTTCCTTTTTGTAGCAGTGATGAGTGCGTGATATCTGTTTGTGGCTGATTTTAGGTTTGAGAGGGCTTTTGTTTTGGATAGAGAGTCAGTGGCGTCCTTGTAGATGTGCTGAAGTCGCCTACGGAAGGTTTTGAAAGCTTGGAGGTAGGAAGTGAACCAGGGGTTAGTGGCATGTGAGCTGGGTTTGGTGATGAGTGGTGCGTGAATGTCAAGGAGGTCGGAAAGAGTGGAGTTGTAGCAGGACAGAAGGTCATCAAGGGAGGAAGGAGGATTAAGAACAAGTTGAGAACTGCGAATATCTTTAATGAAGGCCTGGGAGTCAATGGACCCTAAGCGACGGAAAGAATGAGTGGAAGGAGATCATATTTAGGGATTTTCCCAATTAGGCGTGCAGCAGAGCGCAACACCCGGTCAAGACAAGTCAATCTGCTGGATGGGAGGCCAATGTAGAGCGAAGAGCAATAGTCGATGCGAGATGTAACGAAAGAATGCACTAAAGTAAGAGTATCAGCAGACGTAAGAGAACGGATGACAGTGCGAAGCTGGCGCAGCTGATAATAGCAGTCTCGAGCAAGACGGTGAAGTTGAGGAGCAAAAGTTAGTTCTTGGTCAAGTTGGACACCGAGGTCATGAACCGTGGTTGCAAAGACAAAGCCAGGAAACTCAGATGCAAGAGAAAATAGATCAAGCTTGGCAAGCTGCTGCCGTGTGCCCAACCAAATAAATTTTGTCTTAGATGGGTTCAAGCGTAGTCTATTGGATGACATCCATGCCTCTAGAGCATCCAAAGTCCCGCTCATTATCCGAACCGTTTTGACAGCATTAGAAGGGAGGCAATGGGTGTAAGCCTGGACGTCGTCAGCATACTGCTGACTCAAAACCGAATGAGCTGTTAGTAGAGTGGCAAGACCTGAGGTGTAAATAATATAAAGTATGGGACCAAGGACTGGACCCTGGGGTAGACCATATTGTGGACCTAGAAGAGCCATGGACCACACAGAGAGAACGCTCCTGAAGAAAAGAATCTATCCATTTGTAAAATGCACCAGACAAACCAAAAGAAACACTCAGCCGCTCTAACAAAATCTCGTGGTCGACAGTATCAAAAGCGGCGCTGACGTCAAAAAGGGCCAGCAAGGTCAGCTGAGCTCTGTCGATCGCTCCGTAGATGTCTGAGAGGAGTCGGAGCAGAAGCGTTTCAGTTGAGTCAACTTGAGTGGAATCTTCTGAAACCAGACTGATTCTGAGGCAGCAGATTATTCCCTTCTAGGTAAGCGACGAGTTGCATGGCGACGACCTTTTCGATAAGCTTCGAGAGGAACGTAACATTCGCTATCGGCCTATAGTTCCCGGGATTAGTCGGATCCAATCCACCACTTTTCAGAGCAGGGATCAGGATTGACCTCTTCTGCGTTGATGGTAGAATGCCTTCCTGTAGAGATCGATTGCAGAGTGTTGTGAGGAGAGGAAGTAAAATGTCGATGAATTCGTGAAGTAGGAAGGTAGGTATGGGATCTAGTTCACAGGACTTTGGTGGTGAAGAGAGAATAATGCGTCGAAGTTCGGTACTTGTAACTGAATTCAATGTAGAGAGGTGACAGTCAGAGGGAGGATATTCAGGTGGCAGAGAGTCAGCAGTTGCCTGTCGAATGTCACGAATCTTGGCATCAAGCGAAGCCAGGAAGTCATCCGCTGTAAAGAATGGAGTATCTGGAGGACGCTCAGGGCGACGACGGCCAAGGAGCGCATTGAATGTTGTCCACAGTCGCTTAGGTGTGAGAAGCGATCTTGGCTTCCCAGTATGACCTTTCTTTCTCACGATACTGCCGGTGCATGCGGCGAACGTACTGCACCCAGGTGGTGCGATCCGATGGTAGATTGGTGCGCCTGTATCTTCTCTCTAGGCAGCGAGCACGTCGTCTCAAGGAGTGGCACTCACTGTCGAACCAAGGCGAGCTGAGGTTTCGGCGTATCGTGACTTTTCGCATTGGAAGAAATCGGTCGATCAGATCAGTCATGGTCGCTTCGTAGGCTTCAAAGGCTTCAGCAACTGTAAATTCAGTCAACGTTGATGGATCAGCAACGGCCGGAACCTCCAACAGCGCCGCGCCGAAAGCATCACGGTCCAATCCACGCCAGCATATATATATATATATATATAGCCTAATAATTATTATATGATTATATATATTTATATGATTATATATATTTATATACATAGATCTAATTATTTATTCATTCGACATTTATATAGCGCCACTTCAGAAAAACTACTCTGAGGCGCTCCCGACTCTAGCGCGCCCCGAAAGAACAGTTTGACGTCTATGGTAAAGAAGGATCTTGGCAGAGTCCCGGGGTGTAGGCGTAACTCGAAAAGAAGGCCACTCCAGACCATTGGGCCAACCACAGATCGAAAGGCTCGATTCTTCATGGTAGCAGTGCGAGCAAAGTGAACTAAGAGGATTCCCTTCGCAGCTGTTACATGTCTAATAACTTTTCTTAAACTGCTCAAAATTCGATCGCTTAGAAAAATTCTTTGGTTGTTCATATTAGAAAAAGGGTTGTTTTAGAAATTTAGATAGACAGGCAAATGGTAATTGTCATAATAATTTACCAAATTCAGCTCAGTTATAAGATCCATTTCTAGCAGTCAACCAACCACGAAGTAGTCTACTATTCAGTTTCTGCAGCTGAAGTTTAGCAGACCAAGTAAAAGGCTCAAGACAAAAAGAAAAACACACAGAGAACGTAGAGCCATCTGGCGAGTTGCTTGCAAACAATTCCCGTTATGATGATTGCGGATCGTGTAGCGGTAAGCGTGCTGTATAAATTATTAATCGAGAGGTCAGGTTTTAAATCCCTTGCCACTCGCCAGGGCGGAAATTAAGTTCGTGACTTCTACTCTGACTGACATAGGTGCAATCACGTCCTAAAAGTGGGGGGGCCAAATGAATCACGTCCTAAAAGTAGGGGGCCATAATAATATAGTTAGGGGACCACTAAAAAGTTGGGGGACGCGTCCCGTGGGTCCCATAGGGTGGTTGCGCCTATGCTGACTGCGCCTGTTGCCAGCCAACTCTGCTATGATGAGTACATTGATGGTACATTGTCGATGTGAAGTTGAGGCGGCAACGGAGAGGACTGATCACCCGACCGACCGTCCTTGTCTGCCGAGACCAAGAAGATGAAGTCTTGTGACGTCTTCAAGCCGTGCATGCTGTCTCAGAAATAACCAAAGTTAATGCACGCTTCAATCTTATAAGCTCATACAGAAGTGTTGATCGAAAGTTGAACAAACAGTTTAGAGCGTCACACCCAGGGGCAGATCCAGGGGGCAATCCGGCCATGGCCCCCATTTAGAAAAGTTCTTCTTTCTCACCAGCCATTTTGGCGATGAAAGTGGACGTGCCCCCCCCATCAGTTCGGCAGACCTTCACAAAAAGTTGTCTATAATGAAAAAAAGGTCATCAACTTTTTAATGGGGAAAATGGAATGGCTTTTCTAGAAAATGGGGTCTTTTGCCCGAAATTTTGGCCGAATGACTAAAAAAAGTCGTCAACTTTTTGGCGGATAAAATGGTATAGGCCTATTTTCCGTGAGAATCGGACAAAGTACTAAAAAATGGTCATCATATTTTCCGGCGACTAAAGATGAAATTTTGGCATCCCCCTTCGAAACGTTCTGGATCCGCCACTGGTCAGACCAAATCAATCAATTGCACTGAACAATCATTGGCATTACACCAATCAATCAAAAACATCGAAACAATAGCATTAAACGAATCAATCAATGACACAAATTTACACCGAACAATGACATTATTGGCAATACAGCAATTAATCAATTACATAGGGCCTACCTAACAATGTCATTAGATCAGTCAATCAATTACACCGTACAATGGCAATAGGCCTACAGCAATCAATCAATTTCACCGAACAATATGGCACTACACCAATTAACCAATTACACAGAACAACGTCATTACACCAATCAACCAAATTGCACCGAATAACAGCACTACAACAACCAACCAATTGCACCGAACAACGGCACAACGCCAATCAACCAATTGCACCGAACAATGTCATGATTATGCTTCTATTCAGAAGATGTTTTCCAGCTTTTCGGCTCTGTTGTTTTGTTGTTCAAGGTGACAAGGTTGGTCTACCAAGTTTATTTTTAATAGCAAAAAGCAGCACGTTGAAACAAAGGTAGCCTATATTACAGATTATATAAAGGAACAAAAGACTTGCCTGAAGGGACAAGTAGGCTACCGCTATAGACAGTTCATCGACAGAATAAATTTTTTTTATCTAATACAGGCTTATTGCAGGACTAGGCCTACATCTTACTAGTAAACCATAGGCCTATGCTAATTATAGTGTGCATTTGCGTGTCGACCTAAATGACTAGGCAACAACCTAGACAACAACCTCAACAACTCGTTTTAATTAATTAGTCGAGTGTTAATTCTAATTAAAGTAAATTAGCCCTTGAAATATTCTAATTCTTATATTAGTTGCCTATAGTCCAAAAATTATGTTGGAACATAATACATTGTAGGTCTACGAGTAGCTACGAATGGCATACCGTAGGCTATATGCCTGTTGTTTTGTGCTTAAAACTTGGATATCGGTTATAATATTCTTATAGTCTACTGTCTAAAGTCGCCATTTACAAGTTGCCTATGAGCCCTATGTTATATATTCAATTATATTGGACATAATTGACTGCTAATGCTATCTACGAACTCGCACCAGGCCCAGGCCCTATAGTCTATAGACCCTAACTAGAATCTAGACATACAATTAATGCAAAAATTAATTGGACTTTATGAAATGAACTCCATGGGCTTAGTTTGCGCTAAGAACTTTAGATTGAATTTTGACTGTTGGTTCTGCTCAGGGGCGGATCCAGGGGCCAATCCGGCTATGGCCCCCCATTTAGAAATTTCTCTATTTTTGACTAGCTATTTTGCTCGGAAACTAGACATGGCCCCCCATGAGTATAACTGAAACTAGGCCTTTGGACCCCCCTTCGAAAATTTCTGTATCCGCCCTTGGTTCTGCTTATATAGGGATAATAGGGCCATATAGGCTATTACTGCCTATCGATTGGCCGTCTGATTGTTTTCCCTGTTTCGATGGCAACAATTGTGTTCGTCTTGAACCGTAGTTTATCGTTATATGACCCGCTGCCTATCGATTCTGTTTGTTTTAATAAGCGCCTGTGAATAAACTGGTTCCCGCGACTTGGCTTTTGTGGGCGCTATAGAAGTCTTGAGATTACGATTACGGTAACGATGACGATTACGATATCGCTATTGGTGCACATGCAATGCGGCCATTGCATGGTCCTTGTTGAAATTCTCTTCGTCAGCTTTCTCTGGCTTTTATGGTCCTCGACTTCCAGACCGGTGACACGAAACGGAGTATCCCCCCTGAAAGCTATCCGGGGGGATGAATTACTCTATACCCCCGGATGGAATTAACCGGTCTGTACTATCCGGAGGGATAAACCATTCTATCCCCTTTTTTAAAAATGCGCATAATAAAAAAAATTATGCTGTAATCAAAATTTAAAGTGACTCTAATTGTTTTAAGTGTCCTAAGCAATGCTCAGATAGGCCCTAAAGGCAACTCGAATTTATTTAGTGACTCTGAGTGTTCTTAAGTGTTTTAAATGTCTTAAGTGCTCTAAAAACAGGAAAAAACAAATTATCTAGTAGGAATAAACATACCTGTTAGTGTCATTGTTGAAAACAAAGGTTAAGGAGATGAAAATCAATTTGCAAAGAAAAATACACACGGAAGCGGTTTTTTCGACTCTTTTTAATTTGGGGGAAACAATTAATACGAGGGATACTCTATTTCGTGACACCGGCGTCTTTCTAGTTCGCATATAATATGCCTGTATCTATGCATATACGTGAGACTTGTTATACGTGCAATAATTATAGCACAGGAAATACATTTGTTACGATCTGTACCTAAATTGCTGCAATAATCCATAAATATAGCTAGTAACGGACAACCTGCAAAATATGTATGTAGGCCTGCCGGGTATAATTATGCTATAGGCCTATATAATCAGTTCGCGTTAATGGGCCTATATAAAGTATATATATATATATGTATATATATATATATGAGCTCTATCTTATATATTGGACACACAAACCGCTCAACAATCGCTACTTAATTACATAAATATATGTAATATAATTATATATATATATTATATATACACATGAGCATGCGCAAACGCACCAACGTCATATCCTGCTGAATGTAACGAATGACCGGAAGTATCTGATTTGCGCATGTGCGCTGCTGCCTAATTTGCATATTCGGTTATCGATCTTCAGCCGTGGTCGCTGCAGAGCAGCAGGAGAAGCGCAAGAGGAGGAGGAGGAGGACGAGGAGTTTGGCTATTGGACCACCGCTGGCACTCAGGCTCCCGCTGCTGCTGCTGCTGCTGCTGCTGCTGCTGCTGCTGCTGCTGAGACCGGTGGCTTGTGAAGGAACTGCTAGTGCATGAATGCGTGTACAAAGCAGGCGGACATCAGTTGAGAAGGAGGAGGAGGAAGAGAAGGAAGAAGCGAAGAAGGAAGAGAAGGTGGAAGAGAAGGTGGAAGAGAAGGTGGAGGAGAAGAGGAAGAGAGGATAAGGAGAGGAGGAGGAGGAGACATTTGGTAGCAGGAGCATCGCTGTGAACAGCAGACGCTGAAAAACAAGGAGACGACGACGACGACGACGACGACGAGGGCTGAGGACAAGAACGGCGACAACAGCTGAAGACGAAATTAAAGGATTTCCGTTTATTTTGAATCGATTTCTGCTTCTTCGTCTTCTTCTTCTTCTTCTCGTTCTTCTCGCTCCAACCAAAGGTAATCGATTCTCAGCATAAATTATATCGATTGCTTATTAAATTATTAGTCTTTTCTAAGATTATTATTATTACAAGCGAACAGAGATATTTCAATTTAACAACATTCGATTTGTTCATCAAGAGCAGTAGCCTACTGCAGACGAATATAGGAGAGCGAGCGACAGCCATACGATAGAGTTTCATTCTTCAGATGTTGCAAATGCTACGGATGGCGGCTCACGATTTTTAAACAAGGTGTCCCCCGGGTATGATCACAGCTGTTGTTGTTCCAGAGTACAGAAACGGAAATGACTGATCTCAACAGAGACCTTTTCTAAGAAACTGATTTTCACCGTTTAAGCTTCGCAGACATAATAATTATGATTCAGCCCCACGTGCAATGGTCATTTTCTGTACATTGTTTTGCTAGCGATTCTTATACAATTTTGTTGCCTCACTAACTTTGCTTATGAGCAAATTGCTGCTATCACTGATTAGTGATTGTGATAGCTTTGAACTTCGAATAATATGACGACTTCATCTTGGATGACGAGTGTAACTACACTAATGTTACGTCATTAGCTATGTTTAGTGACGTGTTAGGCCTATTGTTAGGATGATGGCTATTCCATATTGTGACGACATCTCTTTGTTCTACAAACACTAATGCTACGTCATCAGCCATGCTTAGCGACAAGTTGTTGTTAGGATGATGGCTATTCCATATTGTGACGACATCTCTTTGTTCTACAAACACTAATGCTACGTCATCAGCCATGCTTAGCGACAAGTTGTTGTTAGGATGATGGCTATTCCATATTGTGACGACATCTCTTTGTCCTACAAACACTAATGCTACGTCATCAGCATTGTCCATGAACATTTTGCTGTTAGGATGATATCTTTGCTTCAATTGTTTACTATTAATTATTACGATCACAATAAGGGCAAAGACGACTCTTTAATTATGTGTAGATGAGCGGTAGATACTCGACGGTTCTTCCGTGTCTGTGCTGGTCTTTAGGGCATAAGTATAGTATCGGGGACCGACGTGTCGGTTAGGATCGGGATAGACGTCGTGAGAGCAGGTTAGGATCAGGTTAAGCGCCGTGGACGTCGGTTAGGGTTAGGATTGGGTTTAGTGTCGTCACTCGGTCTCCGATACTATAGTTTTGCCATCTTCAGACCTTGAATAGAAAGGGAACTTTTCTTAACTCGTTTTCTCCGTGATGGGCTGTTTCTGTGTTTGGGCTGGGGGGGATTTCCATCTTCCAGCTTTGGTCCTGGATTTTGGTACGCAAAGCTAATGCATTTATATAGTTACAGCCATTGACTGTTGTTACGTCTTCAGCATTTTTTAAAGTGGCGCTATAGAAATGTCTTGACTGTTATTCCGCCATTATAAATATACATTTTATGCTGGCCCTGCCCTTTCGCAATATCCTATATCCAGAATACTTCTCATCTCCCTATCTCCGTTGACGTGACTTAAGTTTTTATGTGTAGATGAGCTGTCTCCTTTATCCTTCGTCCGTTCCTTCCTCTTGTCCGTTTACTCTTCATTTTAATCTGTAGAATCCTTGTCTCCGTTCGCTTCTGTTCCTCCTCCCATAATAATTATAATAATAATAATAATTATAATAATAATTATAATAATAATAATATTATAATAATAATTATACTAATGATTTTAATAATAATTATAATAATAATAATAATAATAATAATAATAATAATAATAATAATAATAATAATAATAATAATAATAATAATTATAATAATAATTATAATATTAATAATTATAATAGTTATAGTCTCTAGTTTCTTCACTTCTGGTCCTCCTGCTTTTCTACCTATTCTTCTCTCTGCTTCTCTTTCTTCTCCGTCTTGTGTTTCCCCATCTCTTTGCTACTTCAATTGCTACTTTGCTGCTGCTGCTGCTGCTGCTGCTGCTGCTGCTGCTGCTATCTACTCGCGCCACTCCGCCACGCATCGGCCACGGATTCTGAACGAACAATTCACCGTTCACTGAACATCGTTCCATCTTCCACGCATGACGAATTTCAAATTATCTGTTATGCCACACACAACGCATATCACTAAATTACATTGTCAGCAGTCGCTTGGTCGGTCGGTCGGTTAGCCAGTCGGTCTATCTATCAGTCTGTCTATCTGTGTGTGTCCACCTTTACTTTATCTATCGGTCGGTCAGTCAGTGAGTGAGTCAGTGAGTGAGTCAGTGAGTCAGTGAGTCAGCCAGTCAGTAAGTCAGTCAGTCAGTCAGTCAGCCAGTCAGTCAGTCAGTCAGTCAATCAGTCAGTCAGTCAGTCAGTCTGTCAGTGTCAGTCAGTCAGTCAGTCAGTCAGTCAGTCAGTCAGTCAGTCAGTCAGTCAGTCTGTCAGTGTCAGTCAGTCAGTCAGTCAGTCAGTCAGTCAGTCAGTCAGTATGTTTGTCTGTCTGTTTGCCTGTCTGTTTGTCTGTCTGTCGGTCTGCATGCCTGCCTGTCTATCAGTCTGTCTGTCTGCCTGTCTATCTGTCTGTCTGTTTGCCTGTCTGTTTGTCTGTCTGTTGGCGGTCTGTCAGTCAGCCACATTGGATGTCTGTTTCTGCCAGCATGTCCTACCGGTTGTTTATCTGCTCCTCTCTCTGTCGACATTCTTTCTGTCTCTCTGTGTTAGTCTTTTTGGTCATATGCCTATGTTTGGTCATATGTCTATGTCCATTCTTCGTTGTCCTCCTTCGTTCCTTCTTCCTATTTCTCTGCCAATAATTATTTGCTTCTGTGTGGATGTGTGTGCGTGTGTTTGTCGCTTGTCTTCCATCGTGTGTGTGTCTGCCTGTTCTTGTGTAGACGGTAGACCTACTTAGGCCTAGCTATTTGTTCTGCGTGCGTCTCTTTCTGTCTGTCTGTGTGTGCATGTCTGTGTGTGTCTGCCTGTCTGTCTGTGTACATTACGAGCATGCAGTCGTTAATGACAGATCGATCTCCGCTCATTTCCTGGATAAATAGCAGCGCAGTACAATATACTTCACACACCGCATGCTTTATTACACAGGCCAATATTATGTACATAATATAGACCTATATAGCACTTCAATACATATATGTATATGTAGATCTATACATGTTTGAGTGTGTGCACTGTGCAGGCCTATGTTGGTATATCTTCTGGGTGTGTTAAACAACATTTAGATAGGTTAGTGTAGGAGATTTAAGACTCGGTGACCATCGATGAATTTCCAGACCCTCTGGATTAGTTTGCAACCATCAGCAGAATTATTATACTCCACTTTGAAACTTCATATACAATTTTCAAGTTTTGAAGTGTAGCTTGTTGTTGTTGATATGCTGTATATACATGTATGCGTGTTTGCGAGAGATCCGTTAAGTTCGAAGACGACATATTTTAATTATATGTATTGTGAATTTGTGATGCATTTAAACAACACTCGTTCTATGTTCCTTCTAAAACATTCTCAACCTTTGTTACGTTGCATTAATTGCTGGGCTTATTGTTCTGTTAGATGAGCTTGCCATTATTCCATATCATGCATGTGTGGTTGTGTCAGTAAGTGCTCTCCTCCATGAGCAATTTCGTAATAATTTCACTACGTAGCCTACGTTAGTCTGCTTCAACTAAGGGAGATCTTTAATAGATAAGTTTAAATCATTAATCATTTTAAAATCACTGTTGCCTAGACTCCCCGCTGACCCAGGGACCCTTAGATTTAAATCAGAACTCGATCACACAAGTCTTGTTCGGGTCGACACTACACTAATTTATGCCATTCCATTTGAAGGCCACATGCCTGCAAATTACTCATTAACACTCACTTTTTGAACGTAGAAATAATTATATATCAAGGGATCAATGAATGAATGAATGAATGAACGAATGAGTAAATGAATGAATGAGTAAATGAATGAATGAATGAACACATTTTTTATTGGATGAACACACTTTTTATTGTTCACCAAAACAACAGTTCATTTAGTACAAGCATAATAGAACTACTTTCAATGTACGTTCAGTGACAATGGGAAAAGCCCGTAGGATCGATGGTTCCGCTAACAGGATCACCTGTTATAAACAGTCATTAGAAAAAGGACAAGCATTAGATCTACTTTCGATTCATTAGCTTTTACTGTACATTCTCTTATAGATCTCGGTGTAAGTTCACGACTAGAAGACAATTATAGTTAATCGTAAGGACACAGACAAAGCAAAGTGAAAATTAGCAAATAAAACAAAAGAAGAAAATGAACAATAAAAGTCACAATGATATCCATTGTTGATGAGAGGATACAGCACGTACTTATCCATAAAAGACTATGACATAAATGAGATAATCATAGACTAATTAACAATGCAACATAATCTGACCAAATAGTTGTCTAATAATGATAATAATAATAATAATAATAACAATAATAATAATAATAATAATAATTATAGTTCGATAGCTCTGCTTATTCAGCACACGTAATGAAGTGCAAGGATTAACACACTCTTAAGATCATTGTCAGTTCGAACGTCGACCATCGAAACTTCCCAGCAGGACTCTGGAGGGTTAATTGTTTGTGGCCCACAGGTGGTGCAGATGGCATCAGCGGCCAACGACCCTCGCCAGCAGCAGCAGCAGCAGGTGGCAAAAGATGCAGCCGACCAGAACTTCGACTACATGTTCAAACTGCTGATCATCGGGAACAGTAGCGTTGGAAAGACGTCTTTCCTCTTCCGCTACTCAGACGACTCGTTCACATCTTCATTCGTCAGCACAGTCGGCATCGACTTCAAGGTGAAGACCGTCTACCAGCAGGACAAACGCATCAAACTACAGATATGGGTACGAATATACGAGAACAATCTTTTTATCATAGAAAAAATAGGCATTGTTGCTTCCTCATGTAGGCTTTCCAAGTTTCTAATCTTTTTGGACTACGGAAACCTTTTGACTAGCAGAAATCTATTTGGCGGAACCCGACTTTTCAAAGCTATTCTGGTATACATAGCGTGCTAGGTATAGACCAGTAATTATTATTATGGGTGTTACTATTGAAAATGATGGAGTAGGTCTCGGCCCTATGTAGGCCTACAGTTTTAATTCTTAAAAATTATACCAGAAATAATTTTAAATCAAGTTTTCCCACGGAGCTCGTGTCTTCGTCCCGCAGTCTGATTTCTAATGTAACAAACGATAACTACATAGACTATTGCTTTATCCAATTTCGTAATCGTAATCGTAATCGTAATCTCCTAATTTCTAAAGCGCCACTGGAAAGCCAAGCGCGGGGCACCGGCTTATTCGCGAGCGCTGCGTTGAGTTAGGAGGGTTGTCCGTGAGAGTAGTCCGTGGTGGTCCGGGTCGAGTTACCATAGGATCAGGATCAAATGCGTTGAGTCAAAAGGGTTGTCCGTAAGAGTAGTCCATGGTGGTCCGGGTCGAGGTACCGTATGATCAGAGGTGTGGAACAGCTACTAAGGTGGGTGTCGTCTGAGCCGGGAATTGGAGGGTGGGGATCAGGTGAAACAGGATAAGAGTTCTTGAACAGGAGTGGATTTCTCCCGGAACCTTTGCATTGCCGTCATGGAACCTTTGCATTGCCCTCGTGGAACCCTTTGCATTGCCCTCGTGTAACCCTTTGCATTGCCCTTGTGGAACCCTTTGCATTGCCCTCGTGGAACCCGTTGGCTCCGCGAAACACTCTTTGGGAAACGCTATATGAATGGACATAATACAGAGATACAGGGCCGTAGCTAGGGGGTGTCTGGGGTGTTTGAACACCCCCCGAAATGTAAAAAGTAAAAAATAATAGAATACATTTACTAGCACATGATGTAAAAACCATGAAATAAAACCATGAAAACACCCCCCCCCCCAAATGAAAAAATGTGAAAATGAATTGATTTCGGTCGGATGACTAAAAAAGATTATATCAGTTTTTTCGGACAGGAAACTGAAGAAACACCCCCGAAATCAAATCCTGGCTACGGCCTTGCAGAGATACACTAATTGTACTTTCATGATTCATCCACACATTCCTTTATTCGTCGGTATACGTTCATACATTCGAAAATGCAGTCATTTATACACTATAAGCCTATAATAATTCCTTCATGAATTTATCATTCCTTTTGCCATTAATTTCTTATTTCACCATTGCATGGATGATTTATTAATTCACATTCTTTCTTTTCTTTCTTCGTTCATTCCTTCATTCGTTCATTCTTTTAGCTTTTCTATTCAGTCCCTGCATTTCGCCTATCATTTCTTGCATCCATCCATCCATCCATCCATCCATCCATCCATCCATCTATCCATCCATTCATCAATCCAACCATACACCCATTTATCCATCCATCCACCCATTCATCCATCCATCCATCCACCCATCCATCCATCTACCCATCCACCCATTTATCCATCCATCCATCCATCCATCCATCCATACATACATGTTTCGGGGGTGCATCCATCCACCCATCCATCCATCCAATCTGCAGTGCAGTAAAGGAACATTTATTGCTGAATCGATCTTTAAGGAGCCGCAGCGTGGCCTTCGCTCGACGCAAGGCTGGCTATATAACCGGCATCCTTTGCCATATCATGTTCTCTTCTCTTCTGAGGGACATGGCTCATAAAACAGTGGACGCCCAGGCACAGGAACAGACTTCATCCTTCGGGTCTCAGTATTTTTTTGTCTCCGTCTCAACCGCTTCGTCCACATATTTATGTATCCACGAATTTCGTCTTTTAATAAAAGCTTTTTGAACAGTTGAGTCGATAGACTGCATCGTAATGGGAATATAGGCTCGATCATAATAGGAATAGGCTGCATCATAATAGGAATAGGCTGCATCATAATAGGAATAGGCTGCATCTTAATAGGAATAGGCTGCATCATAATAGGAATAGGCTGCATCATAATAGGAATAGGCTGCATCATAATAGGAATAGGCTCGATCATAATAGGAATAGGCTGCATCATAATAGGAATAGGCTGCATCATTATCATGTAGGCAGTGTGATCTATCGTATGCTGTGTATGCTCGAGATTTCTTCAGCGTCCAAAGAATTAAGGCGTCAAAGGAAGCTGCTTATTCACGGGTGCCAAATTAAAACAAAATCGGTTGATAAAGCGGGAGAGAGAAATGATTCCAGACCAAGATATTGCAACTGGAACCGAATCTGTCGTCCGTACTTGCAGCCTTTTGCAGGCAGGCAGTCAAGAGGGGACAACATGGGTGATGCTTGGTTGGTATTTGACCGGCGAGAGAGGCAATGGGGAAGTGATGAATCGAGATAGGATTTGTGGAGGGGAGACATTTTAAATTTTGCTGAGGGACCTTTGTAGCGATGCTTCGGAGAATACATGAAGTAAAAAACGGATTTAGAATGTTTTCACGTAGGCTATATAGCCATAATAGCCTTGATCTATAATTAGGCTTTGCTCAGATGCGTTTATGGCAGCCTTAAAACCGTCGTCTTCAGTCGAGGTTGGGTCGGGAGCGCTCCTGAGTAGTGACATTGAAGGGGCGCTATATAAATCTCCATAATGAATGAATGAATCATGCATCTACGTCTAGCCATTTCTTCATTTATTGCCTTTTACTAATCCTAAATGCATTATTTACAGGCCATATTAACCTTTGACTTCTACAGATCGAACCAAAATAATGACGATTTTCTTGCAAATTCATTGTTGCGCTCCTCTTAGTTGCAAACCTATTCCACCAGATTACAAGACATGTGAAGTAAACTTTAATGGGCTTCCCCCCATCAGTTCGCTCTGCCATCCTCTCTGGTAGTTTTTCCTTGTCTTTCTCTCGTCTAAAAACTTGCCTGTTTTCTCGGGGGCTGAACGTACTGGGAACACCTCTGAAAAGCTCTTGCTGCGAGAAGCGCTTTATACAATACAATAGTAAACAACATTCAGCGTGCAATTGTGCTTTGCATTGCTATTTGCTACTACATATAGGCCTATAGGCTAGGTCTATTACTCGATCTTTGCGATAATTTAGGCTACTTACCTACCATGTTACTCCATTTAGGCCTACACTTAATTATTATTAGCAACAGTGTAACAGTTCTTTGTCGCCATCGACATTGCTTGCTAATCGGTGGCCTTGTTATATGTATAAAGCATGACTCTGGTCTCTTTCTGGTGTCTGCCGTTTGTTCTCCAATAATAATTATGTGACAACCCTGCTAATAATTAATTCATGTTGAACTGGATTTTCTGTTGACCACTATCTTGAACCTTGAACCAGTAAGCGAAGACGCGCAAGTGAATGAATGAATGAATGGATGGATGAACGAACGAACGAACGAATGAATGAATGCCCTTATAATTATTTCCAGTCCATGTATTCCCTGTCCTTTACAGGTTTTGCCTCTCCAATATAACCCTGTCTCTGCTCTTCATGATCTGTTCAACCTGGTTTTGTATCTCCTTGACTTCGGAGGTTCGTACATTTTTCATTTCGGCTGCACATGCATCACCCTCTGAAACGTCCTCATCATATCCACTCAATGACCGCTTCCATCTGTGAAGAATCTAATGAAATGGCGTTCCTTATCAGTCGCTCCTGTTCCTGTTCCTGCCTTCCTTCTTCTTCCCTCCGATGAATCTTTCTTGAAGAGGCGCTAAATAAGTTTGCAATTACCATTGAGTTCCCCTTTCTTCCTCCATCCTGACTTCGGCAGTGAGGATAATAATCGCCGATCGTTGCGTGTTTGTGTTTGTCATATAATTATGGATATAGGACACGGCTGGTCAGGAGAGGTACCGAACAATAACGACCGCCTACTATCGTGGCGCGATGGGATTCATCCTCATGTACGACATCACAAACGAAGACTCGTTCAACGCAGTGCAAGACTGGTCAGAACCTTCTACGTCATCATCATCTCATTCATACGCACAAATATCATCATTTTATAGCGCCGCTTTAATTATAAATTCATGAGTCTGGGAACCAAATGACACATGCAACAGGGCATAGGCAATGTATTGTATTGTATTGCATTGTATTGTATCTATAC